>OZ038382.1:2006611-2028360 GCA_964036045.1 Eutreptiella sp. 'Long Island Sound 2002' | reverse complement strand
CCCCCCCCCCCGGACCTGATTCCCAAATAGGGTGAAAAACACGTAAATGCGGCCTAAAACATGCTTTACATACCTTGGGTGGTCATTTTGGGTGGTCACAATATCAAAAAAACAAGTTTCGAAAACTTCGATTTTTGAGCTGTCCGGGTTGAAAAACTGCAGAAGCAGGTTGTGCACCAGTCCCTTGGGAGCCCCCCCCCCCCCCCCCCCCCGACCCGATACCCAAATAGGGTGAAAAACACGTAAATGCGGCCTAAAACATGCTTTGCATAGCTTGGATGGTCATTTTGGGTGGTCACAATATCAAAAAAACAAGTTTCGAAAACTTCGATTTTTGAGCTGTCCGGGTTGAAAAACTCCATAAGCAGGTTGTGCACCCGTCCCTTGGGAGACCCCCCCCCCCCGACCTGATACCCAAATAGGGTGAAAAACACGCAAATACGGCCTAAAACATGCTTTGCATAGCTTGGATGGTCATTTTGGGTAGTCACAATATCAAAAAAACAAGTTTCGAAAACTTCGATTTTTGAGCTGCCTGGGGTGAAAAACTGCATAAGCTGTGTACCTCCCCATTCACTAGGCCATTATTGGTGGAAACAGTCATTTCGCGTCTTTGGCACCGGTTGTGAACGGCCATAAGCAAGGCTACAGACTGCAAAAAACGTCCTTTCGTATCCTAGTAGGCATATACTGTCACAACATCCCCACTCACATCCCTCAGGGTGGGTACCAAGGGTTCACCGAGGTTGCCAAAACCGCCAACATAGCATAAATGGCTGAAAAGTGCATAAGCTGCATAAGCGCTCGTCCCACTCCGCCCCATACGAACCCTATGGAGTCGGGACCCGGAAACACTTTTTCGGCTCAAAATCGAAAAAAACCAAAAGATTCATGATTTTCGACCCGAAAAAAGGGGGGGTCACTTTTTGACCCCCCCCCACCACCCCCACCCAACCCCCACCCCCCCCCCCCTCCCTCAAAACATCAAAAAAGTGGGTTTCAAGTGGGGGGGTCTGGGGGGGTCCGGACCAAAAACTCATTGGGGGATGCATTTATTGGACAAAATAATGATTTTACAAGGGGTTAAAATAACAATTCAACCCCTTGGGGTAGGGTACGCGAATAGGCCCAAAAAGGCCAAAATGGGGGGGTATGTGGCATTTTCCCCATATATACGCCTGCCTGGCTTTGATCTAACAACCTCTGCGAGGTGATTTTTGACCCCCCCCCACCCCCCCCCCCACCCCAACTCCCTCAAAACCTCAAAAAAGTGGGTTTCAAGTCGGGGCGGTCTGGGGGGGTCCGGACCAAAAACTCATTGGGGGATGCGTTTATTGGACAAAATAATGATTTTACAAGGGGTTAAACTAACAATTCAACCCCTTGGGGTAGGGTAGGGTACGCGAATAGGCCCAAAAAGGCCTAAAATGGGGGGTATGTGGCATTTCCCCTATGTACGCCTGCCTGGCTTTGATCTAACAACCTGTGCGAGGTGATTCTGCGGCTGGGTGCGTTACCATTCGACCGGTGGTGGATCTGACATAAATTGTGTCTCCGATTGCTTGGAGCCTTCTCTGCGAAAACTTTTGACCCCCCCCCAGCCCCCCCCACCCCCCCCCTCAAAAAAGTGTTATCCAGTTTTAGGCGATAGAGGCCTCAGAATCAAAAAATCCATTGGGGGATGGTCTTATTGGGCAAAATGATGATTTTACAAGGGGTTGGACATCCAATATCATGCCTTGGGGTATGCTACGCGAATGACCCCAAAAAAGGGGGGTTATACGACGCCCGCGCCTACGCTTGATCTAACAACCTCTCTTCGAGGTGATTTAAAAAGTCAAGGCTCGCAAAAGGCTATCTTTCAGAAATGAGGTTCTTTGAGTGGATTCTGCTGCACGGTCACTGACCATGGTCTAATGAAAACAGTGAACCTGACGATGTGCAGCAAGCGCCACAATCTTTGGTGGTCAATTGGACCCCTCCCAAAATTGGGGAGAAATTGTTGCGAACTGTCATCAGGAGCCCCGTACCCGCCCCCCCCCCCGTCCCAACACAGGCCAGGTTTTGGTTCAAGAGGCAAAAGTGCGGAAACACGCGGTTGTCGTGTTTGGACAAGCCCGTGTTACTGCGCAGCACGTACCACAGAACACATGTTGCAGATATAAGCCAACCCTGCGCCTCAAAACATGACAATACAAAGCAACAGGCCAGCATACACCCGTATGGACCCTTCTCGCAGCCTGCACAAAGCTGGAAACAACATTCTCTATTGGATTGGGGCCGCAAAAACAATGGTTCCAAAAAAGCCCCAAAAGTGCGGAAACATGGGGTCGCAGTGCTTCCGTGACAAGCCTGTGTGAAAACAAAAGGGGGGGGGGGTGCAATTGTACAAACCAACTCGCATTGCTTCACCAGCAACTCCCCCACCCTTTGCGGTACAAAAAAAAACTTGCATCCCTGGAGAACAGCCCCGTCCTCGACCTTAGGTCGATCATGACCATATGCAAACACAGCAGTGGATCCCCATGGCCACTGTTGGAGGGTTGTTGTAATCTTTCTGACTAGACCGCGGACGGCATACACCCTGGTGGCTTAGGACCTGGCAATACCCCCACCTTGCAATCCCGGACACCCTTGGGACTGGTAAAGCATTACACCTTCATCAGCATCTGTGATGATTCCCGCGATGTCCTTCTAAAACTGCAAGTTGGTGGAGACAGGACTACTCTGAGCCTGTGTGGTGAGAGGCTGCGTACTCAAATCACATGTGGGCAGAAATGCTTTAATTTAATCGTTTCAGTGTTCTTGAGGAATCCCACACTGTGGAGCAAAGTGCACAAATTGGCGAAGACAGACGTGCTAAGCTGAGCCTTTCCGCACCACACATGGGTCCAGAGGTCTGTGGTTGACCAGGCCGCATCCCGGCTTGCTCTAAGCAAGACTCACAGGGAAACCAATCAATGTCTGAATATAGTCTTGCTGCCCAGCCAAAAGCACAGGTTGGCTAAGACAGAGTTTCCACAACCCAACAGAACAAGCTGGGGAGAGAAGGGTTGGGAGAGAAGGGTTGTCCGAAGTAAGATACAGTGTGATGCAGGGGCCCGGACAGGTATCTGAATAAGTCAATCTGTGTCGCATAGGATTGCTGTGCGGGGTTGTGTGCATTGGTTAGTGGAGGTAGGAAAAGGTGGGGCTGCGTTACAAAGGCAGCCCCCATATAAGGGTTGGGCGTCCCAGCACCTCGACCAGCGGCGTACACCCCAAGGCATGGGAAGCATGTTTGTGGAGCCTCCAGTCCTTGCGCTGCAACACAGGGTTGCCCCCATCAGTGGATTTTTTTTGAAGTGGCCCAACATGTATAATAAGAATTGAGGGGGGAGGGGGGCACAAAGGCTGAGGTCGTGTGCTGGGTCCATGGGTTGAGTTTTTGGAATACATTGTTTGCATTGCTTGTCCAAAGCCACCGGAGCAAAGTGTTTTCAGCAGGTGGGAGTGAGACAGTTGCCCCTCCGTTCACAAGTGCTGCTTGTGCCCCTTGGTAACCCTGCCACGCCAGCACCGGCACACTCCACATCCCGTGTTTCCCAACATTTGGGGGTGTTTACCACCACCGATGTGGGACATGTAACACGGGACCAGGGGGTCCGGATCACTAGATGTCACCATCGGTGGTGCGCAGCCTTTCCATGTATTTGGCCCCCTTTTGGAGCAAGCCCCCAAAACCGGGGTAAGGCCTCAGCCCTGCGGCGGGCCGATACCTGGTTGTGGGTACGCTCAGGAGCAGTCTGTTTCCATCCTGGGAGGGGGTTTGCTGGAATCGGAGGTGGGGGTGTGATTGGCAAAGAGTTCCCGCCTTTTAGGGGGGCGGGCCGAGCTGTTGCTGAAATGGGGGCGAGATGCCTGCCCCGTAGCTCACTGAGGTCCACCCCATCTGATATTGCCACACAACATCCCCCATGGGGCTTGGTCTTTCTGTCAGGGATTCGCCTGACTGAGCATTTGCTGGCTCAATCTGTGCCATTGTGCTTCGCTACTGCGCCCCCCACCCCCCCTGCACGTAACGGCATCTTCTCTGCTGCGGCCGTCCGTGCCCCTTCCTGTCCCGCTGCTGCGGTGCCTGATATGAGCGTGTGCAACCCTGGCGCGGCACCCGCAATTTCAAGGCGGCGGGGCCCGTGGGGGGGGGGGGGTCGATAGACCCACCAAAACGGGTTCATCACCAAAAAAAAAAACGATAAAATCCACGCGTCCCACCCAAACGGTGATAAAGCCCAAGCGTCAGCAGATCAGCATCTGCCTGCTGTCGAGTACCCCAATCACCACAAGAGACGCCGGTCGGTGGAGAGGTCAGAGCATGTGACCCACGGTTCCGGGTTCGAAAACCTGACTTCCAAGGTTAGAATCGACCGGCGCACCCGAACACCCCTGAAGACCCCATGGTCGAGAGTTCGCACCCAGGGTTTGACACCGAGGGTTGGAACCACGCCTTGTCGTGCGCTGGCGTTTGGGCGAGTGGGCCTCAGAATTAGGGCCCATGCCCCGAGAAATCCGATTTCAAGCATGGAGCGCTGTAGGTCAAGACTCCCTCGCCCTCCTTCGCAGGATGCCCGAAAACGTTGATCCCTGGATGAGCAATTGAACAAAAAATTAGAAATTTGAGGTCACGCTTCACCCAAATCAACGGGTCAAGTCGCAATTGTGGACGTTGATCTGTTTCACAACTTCGCTCTCTCAAGGGAAGAAAGACGGCAAAATGTGGTAGGGAAATACACAGTTGTTTCTTCTCCTTTTGCAGCCAATCAGGATCCATCGAAGTCACAATTCATACAAAAAAAGCTGAAAGCAATGTGACACGAGTTGATGGTTTAAATACAATTGAAGAAATCGCCCCTGGACGTCCCGATCGGTCCCCCATCCCAATCAACGACTTGGCGTGAAGGTTAATCAGCCCGAATTGCGGGCTAGGCGACATACACAGACCGGAGGCGACCAGATCAGCAAAAAAATGTATTAGATGAGCCCTCCTGGGGCTCCTCGTGCCTGCAGCCGTCCGTTTCCTGCTTATGCTCCCCTTGTGCAGTCCCTGTGTCTGTGTGCCCTCCAATGCCCTCATGTCCAACCCGGTTGCCCCCCCGCTCATGCCCTCCCTTGCCCCTGCCTGCGCCGCCCGTGTACGCTCCCTCGGCTCTCCTGATGTACGTCTCGGTGCGCTGAGCACACGATGCGTTGCCGATGCATCACCGATGCATCTCAACACTGACCACAGGGCACGACCCCCGGCCTCAATGCTTCAACGGCTTCGTCATATGCACGTGCGGAATCCCAACCTCGTCGTACACGTCCCCCACGACCGCAAACCCCAGGTTCTCATAGAACGCCTTCGCGTGCACCTGCGCCGAGAGCTCAATGGCCGGCATCCCCCGCTCCCGTGCCACGTCCATCAATTTGTGCATGACCATCGTCCCGATGCCGCGCCCCCGGTGGCTTTTGAGGACCGCGACGCGCCCGACGTGCCCGTCATCCAGAAGTCGCCCGGTGGCCACCGCCGCAGGCCCCTCGAAGACCACGACGTGGGTCACCTGCGGGTCCAGGGCATCGAACTCGTCTTCGGGGGCGATGCGCTGCTCCACTATGAACACGTTCTGGCGGACGCTTCGGATGGCGTCAACGTGGCTGCCGTAGTCAGTGGCGACGATTCGGAGGCAATCTGAGCAGGAGCGGGCTGCCCTCCCCCCACTGTCCGTCGCTGTGCCGCCCGTGTGCCAACCCTGCGCCCTATCTCGCTAGGCCTGGGTGTAAGGGACGCCGAAGGGATACCCCCCGAGCGATAAAGCAGGTCCTCGGCGACCGAGACGGCGGTTTGGGCGGGGGGTAAAAATGTGGCGACCACCGAGACGGTGGGAGGGCCGTTGGGGGTCTGACAGGGGTGGTTGGGATCGACGACCACTCGCCCCCCTCAAATATCCAGACGTCCCCGATGCCTGAGGCGCCCTTCTGCCTGTGCCCCTGCACTCTCCATGCGTTGTCTACACACCCCCACGCGTTCCTTTGCCTTGGCCTGCCGTGTCTTTGGGCCCTGCTGAGAAGCACTTTCAGACCAACTCGTGGCTGCACAAGGGGTCCCATCACCGCTAGTTCATCACCGCGTATCCATCCCGGCTTTTCCATCACTGCACATCCGTCGCCAGTATTCCCGCGCCTCTAGTCCAGCACTGCGAACAATCTGCCGCCCTCACTGGTCACTGAGGGCAATACCCACCTTCGCCAGCGGTGTCAGGCCCAACGTTGCCGTAACGGTCCATCAGGATCTGGAAGAACCGCTGCATATACGGGGCCGCATGCGCCACATACGCGGTGTCCCCCGCTGCGATAGCGTCGCGGACCGTCGCAATGTCCTCCGCCCGGACGTCGCAAACCTCCGTATTCCGCTCGACGGCGCTCAGATCCAATCCAGAGCGTTCCAAAAGATACACATCCTGAGTCGAAAGGGCAGGATTTGAGCAGATTTGTGTCGAAGGGGGCTATTCCGTAAGGGCATTCCGGGAAGCCGGCGTGAACAACCGGTGCAACTTCAAGCACATTGTCAAGTCAGGTGAGGTTGATGAGGTGGGCAGGGGGCGTGGGTGGCCTGAGGGTTAAGCATTCTGGAATCAAATCAAATCACTTTGCAAAGGCCAGAACTTCCCAGCCCGGGAAGCAAATTAACTTCCCGGTATGCTGCCGGAGGAAAATGGGAAGCAAAAAAAAAGAACAAACCAGGGACAATCGGGGAAAGTGGCGGAAGAATTGGTTGGGGAGAAACTAAGGCAAATTGGTGCCAAAATTGGAAAATTGGTGGGAGCATGTCCCCCATTTTCCCTCCTCACGGTTCCTCATTACCCAGGCCCCACACCACCCGCCACATGACCCTTCAAAACCAGGTTTCCCCTCCGCATTTCTCATACAGCTTTCCCCATTTTTCGGGTCTGTGACACCTCGTCAGTCCTCACAATTCAGATGAGCAGACACAACGCACAAGCGCCAACGCACACTCGCCGCATGCAACTGATACTGGTAAGACTGACTGAACCATTACAGGCTCCTGCGTGTCGTGCTGGAGCTGTCTGCAATGGGTCAGGCCCAACGTGCACTCTATTTTTCAGGTGATTGTTGGATGCGCGGTGGTTTGGTGCTTTGACCCACCCTCCACCAGGTTGACATTCACCAGGTTCACCAGTTGATATTCAACTGACAGCAATTGGCGGTTACTGACCGCGCCTGAACGTGGATTGACGGCAGTTTAGGGACCACCAGTTGACTGTTTGGGGACGGCCATTCGCAAGTCTCTTAAACTTCAAATTCGCCGCTTTCTGCCTTAGATTTTGTTAAGTGGCTCCATGGAAATGGGCAGGAAGGGCGTGCAGCTCTGTTGTGAGTGATGTCTGAGTGAAAGGAGGTGCAGTGTGAGTCGCATTTGTGAATGGTGGTGACATGGATGTGGAGTACAGTTGTTTCATGACCAATTTGAGAAGGTTGGCTTTATGAATATGCATGACTCCATGGTGCACCGGATAGGGTCGGTCAGAAACAAAGGCGTAGGATTGGAACGCACCAACGAAGTGTACCGTAATGCCTTTCACTGGAGTTGTTCTGTATTTCTGAGGGCAAACATTCAGACAGGGAAACAGCGTGTTCGTGTGCGTGCGGGTGCATTTGCTGGTGTGAGTGCGTGAGTGGGTGTGCGTGCACATGGAAGAGAAGCAAGGGATGCAGTTGAGATGTGGGCGCGACCGAGTCCAGCGGTCATTTGTCTCTGTTAATTCTCAAGGGCAGCCCTTGTTGTCCACGAAGAGCCACACCCGTTCGGCAAACCCAAAAAAGCCACGTCAGGCGGAGCGTTGCAAAACGCTGTGGCATTCCTCAAGAATCCCCCCCAGCAGGCCATGGCTGAAGTGGAAGGCAGTTTGCTGCTGGTCTCAGTCTTCGTGGCCGTGAATCACTCTTGTTGCCAATTGGATGGTTGCCCCCCCGCTGCCATTTCACACAGCGACGCTGTTACTGTCGCACATAATCTTGCAGCCGAGGCGCAAAGGGCCTTTGCAGGTGAGCGCTGCAACTTGCAGACCTGCTCCCACATCCTGTTTCATATTTGGAATCGCCCTGCGGTCCAGACATCATAGGTAACCGCCGGATCAATTGCAAACCGCCCTAGACGTGAGACGTCTAGCGGAACAGTAGTTGGGAAGCTAGAAGCAACATGCAGTTCCACTAGACGTAAATACCCTCCAATCCTTAAATACACTGAAATTAAGGTTCGGAATTGGTTTCATTCAAAAATAACCGATTATTTTAGATCATTTCCCAGAAAATAACCAATTATTCCGATTATATGCCATAAAAATAATCAGTTAATTCCAATTATTGTTTTCGAGATAACCAATTGACCAAAAACTCTCAATTTTCACCAAACTGATAGAAAACCGGAAACAAGTGCTGAAGGATATGTAAAACTTTTCAATTTTATCCCAACTGGCCTATCATCTTCCAAAACCCTCACATTTCGATAGGAAAAAGGGAGTGGTGTATCAGTGAAATATTTTTTCCTCATATATGACTGGTCCGATTAATTGGTTTGTATTAGTTTTCAAAATAATCAGTTTTACCGATTGTTTGCCAAATGAGATCCGATTAATCCAATTAATCCGATTATCCGATTAACTGGTAAAACCAATTCCAAACCTTTACTGAAATACACTCAATGCAGCTACCGTGCGTATCGGTGCAAACGCGGGATATACCACTTCCTTTTTTGCGATACACACTTTGGATGAAATGCAAGTAGAGAGGTGGGGCATCTTAACACTGAGGCATTGAGATGTGGCTTCAAAGATACATGCCTCGTTGCGTCTGGGGACAGAGACGGCAGAAAGAGGTATGAGACACGTGATACGCATCTTTGAACGCTGGGATACAGTGTGATACAGTATATGGGATTGTTGAATACACATACTCTCCAGGCTGGTGCGGTCTCATCGTCCTTGGGCAACTATCGTTGCTTACAGATGGCCTTATTTGGAGCCCCTCGTCAGCAAACACCCACACCAGACCTGCAGTTCATTGTCGTGGTAGGCGCCGTGTTTGGTCTCGCCGGCGCCGCTACTCACCGCCGTCCACAGGAACTCCAATTCCGTTGCATCGGTCACCTCAAGCCCGATCTCTTCGTAGATTTCGCGGACCGCAGTCTCTCGTGAGTCGTCGCTGCCAGTGATGTGGCCAGCACAACTCACGTCCCATTTTCCAGGATTGGTGTCCTTTTCCAGAGACCTGCGAGTGGAGGCACAGGTCCAGACCGGCTGCGGACTGGCAGTCACCCACCGACCGCCGGCAGTCGGCGGTGAAATGCCGGCGATTGGCAGTGGTTAACAACCGGCGAACAGGGCTGTCCTTAAGGGCTGTCCTGAGGAAAGGGAAAAGAAGAAAAATACCGTTGATTGACGACAGCTCTGGGTCATGCTAACAGTTATCCCACAGACACGTACTGATTTTCCAGCATCCAAGCTTGAGAAGTGGAAGGCGAGGGTACCAACCAGCAGATAGAAGAAGAGTGCAAAATGAAGAGGGGAGGGCAGTGAGCAGAGGCAAGGGGGGGCAGTCCGGGGAGGTCGTGCAAGGGAGAGATGGGGATGGTTGCAGAAACGCCACATGTGTGACAGAAAAAAATGCGATAACAGAAATCGCAGGAATGCGAAGCGGGAGTAAGAGGGAGTGCACAAGGGTGTGAGGGGGGGCAGTACGAAAGGGAGCGCACAAGCATGCCGGGCCGGGGGCACAAGGAAGAGGGGGGGCACAAGTAGGGTGAGGGGAAGGCAGAGGGAACAAGCAGAAGAGGGTTAAAGGGGGTCGGCACAGGGAAGAGAAGATGCACCGGGGGGGGCAGGACAACATTGCGGAACAAAGCGCAGCGTTGTGCGATTGCACCTTTGTTGCAGAACCACCGTTCGGGTTTGCGGATCCACGATCCACACGTGCACAGATCTATGCCAGTCCCCGTCGCGATGCACGTCTCCCCGCGGCTTGGCGTACCCGGCCGGAACTGGCTGGGCCACGAACCCCTTGTGATCGGCAGGAGGTGCCTGTTGGACCTGCAAACGGAAACGCACTGCGTGCGCATTTCCGTAACTAGCAAACAGGCACTCAAGTGCGCAGTGTATCCTCATGGCCTTTTGTACCATGACGATACACTGCAGAAAATTTGTCGTGACAAACTCAGCTCACTCTCTTCCTCGATACTAGAGACGCTTTCAATGCCGACACCCAATACACTTCTCGCGCGGTGCGCAGCTATCGATACGCGTCATCACGTTGCTGTGTTGGAATCTACGCGAATCTGGTGCGAAGTCTACACTGACACATGAAACCCAGGACAAGTAGCTGAAGGGGTGGCTCATTAAAGTGCGGCCGCCTGAACAAACGCCCACACTACATCCCGACTTCATAGCGTTCAACGAAAATGCACCAAATCCTCCGTGGACCAATGTCAAACAAATGATTGCATTCGACTACATTGTCCGCTATCACCACCATCACCCAAGCACAATGCATCGGTGTGAATTCACACCTCGAACTTCTCGGTGAGGTCTTGACCAGGAGGACCAGTGTATGCCTTCATTGTAGAAGAAGTCGCCCTCACGTTGCGGTGCACGGTCCTCAAAACCTTTGGGAGATCCCGCGTGGACAGGACATGCATACAAAGACTGTAGCGCAAAAACACGAGTGCCCTCAACAACGCCGACGTGCCCCTCTTCCTCAGCGTGCCTCGTCGTTCTCTGTAGGTGCCCAACCCCCCCGTTCATTCGACGACGCACCAAATCCTTGGTAAACGAGGCAATGGTCTCGTAAATAATGGTCAACAGCCGACACTGAAATTAGTACTTTTCTTCGGCGTTCTTAGTTCTTAGGCGAAACCGCGCTTTTAATTCAAGAAGTAGAACGGCATCTTCGATTGAAAGGTTGATAGGCTAATTAGGGTCGAAAAAGGTATGTGGTTCGGGTGCGTGTGGCCAGGGGTGACGCGTGTTTTCGTTTGCCTCTATCAAGCCTTGCTTTAGGGTCGGCTTAGGGTAACTTGTGCCAATATCAGTGCAGCCACAACACATTCGGCAGTGCCCGACAAAGTTGAGAAGAGGGCAAGTGTAAGTGCATACTCGGGTGTGCCGTCGCAAATGGAGGCTACTAAAGTTTTGTAGCAGAAATACAACCGGTCCTTTGCAAGGGTGGCATGGACCTTGGACATCCCCAATCCTAGGTATTGCCTACAATGCCCCATGCGAACTATTTACGCATCTATGGAAACCGCATATCCGGGGAGTCGTGCAAAGTTGCAACTTCGATCCAAGGAGTTACATTCTCTTAGTCATGTATTCGTATTGGGAATCTCTCCACAACGGCGTGCTATTCGCCATTTCTTTAGTACGTCGACTCATGAAGGCAGTCTAGCAAGCCTTGGTAGTGAAAGCGAGACCTCATTGTTGCGAACTGTGTGGTATCCATTCTCGTCATGTCGCCCATGAAACACTTCGCCAGTGATCCCCGCGGCTGCAATTTGACGCGTGGAGAGCCTCCGATTCAACCCCAAACCAATTGCAAACCCCACTACGAATACGCACACCGCAATGGGCGGTTGCGCGTGGAAACCCCAATTTCTGATGAGGGGATATGCGCCTGGCGTTGAGGCACAAGCCGTGGATCTGGGCAAGGCGGTTTGAGGTACTCCATCCAAGTGTCGTCGTCGCCGGAATGCCTCGAACACGCGTTGACCCCCACGGACTCCTAGCACCGCGGGGCGTTTCGGGGCTACTTTCACGACGTTGGTGCGTTGCACTCCTACATTGTGCATCGAGACGTCATGAGGTGGGCGTTGTGTAACGACGACGTGTAACAAAGTGCACGCAGTAGCGGAAACCAGGAGGGCAAAGGTCAACCGTGTGAACCATGGTTTTCGCCCATCGGTACGCCTATCTGAGCAGTCAAGTTGCATCGGTTGAGGTTTTGGCTGCAAACAGACATGGAGCACAAAACAAAAGGACACGACTCCGAGATTGAATCCAATAGCAATTTTTTTTTGGTAAATCGTGATCCAAATATGCAAAGCCTTCGGCTTTTGGCACTATTCGCAAAGACCGTCCCTGACACAACAATATGCAAGTGAACCTCCATTTGTCTCCTATCATGACACCAAACCAACCCAACTATGGCACACCACATGAAATTGCCATGTTGTGCCTTCGCTTTGCAAGATTTCCTGAGCAAGCAACCGAAAAAACGAATGCATCATTTACCCTCACGTTCGTGCTTCGCTTACCCCAAATGCAAACAGTCTCAGGTTCGTAAGCGGCCAACGAATAGAACGTCAGTTCCGTTGGGTTGTGTAGGAGGTCCATTCAAAGGGTATCAAAGTGTGAGTATCACACTCACTTGTGCCCCATTACCACATGATTGTTGGGTTCGGACCAAAGTGCAACAGGAATATTGTGGCGGGGGGAATTCCGTGCAATAATTCGTGCCATAAAGCCCTTGTCTTCACCTACTACGCTCTTCTTCCAAGCTCCAACCCTCCACCCCTACTCCCCAATGCTCAAGTATCGTGGAGTTGGGATGCTATAGACGTATATATCAACTTAGATATAGGCTTAGATTGGGACATAGTGTAGACTTGGATGTAGACTTAGACATCGGCGGAGACGTAGACTTACTCATAGGCTTTGAGGGAGACTTGGCTGTTGAAAATCGGTCGAAATGAGGAGCTCAAACGGCCCCAGAGGCGCAGAGGGGGGAGTACAGGAGAGTAGACTTAGTTGCACCATTGAACCGTTGGGATTGTTAACCATTGAAACAGTGTTCACAAAGCTGCGGTCATCTTCGCTGCTCAGCCGGACAGATTTTGTAAGTGAACAAGTTTTTATTTTGCGAAACCCCCGTTACTCCAGCCAGAACTAGTTTCAAATTTTGGCACTTCTCACATGCATCCAGCATGATCCAAGATGTGTCTTACACTTCCGTGCTGCGTTTGCACTGCAGTCTGCAAGCTGCAAAACGCTGCCGTTGGCATGGGACACACGGATGCCGATGTCGATGAACAAAGGCAAAGTGGAGGAGTGGGGCATTTCCAGGACACACAGTTTTCAGTGGCGGGTATGGAGGGAAGAGGGACAACAAGAGGCGGATGACCTCTCATCAGGTCGCACCCACTTGCCATATAAGAATATCAAGTGGGACTATGCGGATCGCAAGTATCAACGGCATGGTTTGGTTGTGATTTGTCTGCAATGATTACACAAAGCGATCCCTATTTTCGCCATTTCCTACTGACCAAACCTCTTGGCCTGCCGCAGCCCCCCCCCTCAACAGGGTAGTTCACATTTACTGAAATGGAGATGTTTGTGCTTCCCCCAGAATGACTTTTTTGTCCTTACAAAGTTTTGGTGGCTGGGCCCGATTTCCCCCCTCCTCGTATGAACACTATGCGCATGCGACATCTCAGCGATGGTAGTCCGCAGACATCTGCATTTTGGGTAACTTCTGTCCCCTTCGATGGCTGCAGTCTGAATGGGTCAGACAAAGCACAATGTGGCCATGGATAGGAGAATTAGACATAGGCGGGTCCATATAGCTGCTTCGCAAGAAGGCCTTGGTTTAAAAAAGGTCTTGGTTTGAAAAAGGCCTTGTTTTGAAAAAAGGCCTTAGTTTAAAACAGGACTTGGTTAAAAAAGAGGCCTTGGTTTAAAACATGTCCCGGGTTTCAAAAATCGCGTTGGTTTAAAAGGGCCTTTTTTCAAACAACGCGTGCTTTCTTTTTTTTAAATCATGGCCTTTTTGAAACCAAGGCCTTTTTATGAACCAAGGGAGGAGGGGCGGGCTTCTCTATTGGCACAAGTTGACGCCTCAAGGTTTAAGCCAGAGTTAGAGGGTCGCCACATTTAGAAGGGACATCCATGACGGCCCGCTATGCATATTTGTTTGGATTTTTGAGGTCCAAGTACAACATTGTTACCACGACACGATCGCAGGCAAAGCACAAAAGACTTTTCAGAGGACATCCAAGCTGCAGAAACTGGAAAAGTGAAACGCGTGCCTCGTGCACCATTGGTCCCATTGAGGCCCCATCCGGGGCCGTAACATGTCCATTGGCATTGTGAACAACACACGCATTTTCAAGGTTTCTATGGATTTTCTCATATTTGGCGGGGTAAAGGCAAAAATGGTAGTTGGGCCCAATTCAGTGTGGTGTGGTGTGTTTGCCTAGTAAACACCCCTTCCCGTTGCATCATTGGTAAAAATCTCGTTAATGCCCCAAATGGCCCTCGTGGTGTCCCACATTCTTCACATTCTGACGTTGTGGGACAAGTCTACTATTGCCCCAAACGGCCTAGTCAACACGAGGTGGAGAGGAGAGAAAAACGGGCGCGAAGCGAAGCGCTTGGAATAAAATTTTCCCCCAAAACAGCACCTAGGTCAACACGGGGAGAGAGAAAGCAGGTGCCATGTGCCGGGAGGAAAAATTTTCCACCTTCGCCGAAAAAATTTGTTGATGTCCCACGAAAATTTCTCTTAATGTCCCAAATGGTTCATATACGAAAGTCTTGTAATGTTCCAAATGGGTGGTAGTGCACCTGTGATAATGCACTTTTTTGCAAGACAAATTTTGTGGACTATTTGTTGCTCTATGTGTGTCGCTTTTCCTCGGCTACAACCCGCTCCTAGGTCCCAAATGTGCCACTGTGGCCAATGTGGCTGTAGATTGGTCTTCGGCCGATCTACCACCTTTGTGTTGGATTGTCAGTTGCCATTTCTGTGTGTGAAACCCATCATGAGCCAAGGCGTCATTCCTCGAACGTGCCATACCTCCAACGCCTGCAACGTACGTGCTCCACAGCATGCTTGAAAAGTTCAACCGTTCTTTGCAGCACGTTGGTCTCCAATCCTTCTTGCAGATAGGGAGGGAACACAGGCCGCAATGCTACACACAACATCACGAACATTGAACGGAACATGCACTTTCCAAGTGTCCACTTACCTTTTATTGCACATCACATTTTGTATGGGCGAACAAATGGAGGTTGCCATATTACTTTTCCCAACAGACACAACCATCGGTTCTATCTCCATCTCCTCTGCATGTCCGGAGTGCCTGAGGCAAGCATTTTTGTGGCATTGAGCTGTCGTGTATCGTGCATGCACTAGGGTTAAACTGCAGTACCCCTCTTGACCTCAATGATACACCCCATTGACCCCCCCATACCTTTAGAACAATGCGCGCCATCCTTGGATTTGCCTTTCCCAAGGGTGACAAAAGCATACAACAAGGAAACGAACAGCGTAATACTTGTGCGTTGTGTGCATATCTTGCGAAAGGGTAGAAAAACGTTTTGTTGCTTCCGGTGCTTGTTGGCCTGCATTGTTGAGCAACGATGGACTAATTTGTGTGGGAAACCGTTGCTTTTATTTTCGTAGCCCGGAAGCATGGCACATGAAGCATTATCTGAGCAGCACCACGCACACTTAATGTTGCTTGACGAGAAAAATTGTGACCCTCACATACCCCGGGACATTGTGCTCAAGAAGCGTACTGTGAAATTCGGCCGCCTCGAGAGCGTGGTTGACGTGGTCATCAAGTCGGCACGTTTTGACACCATGGTGTCGCGGCAACATGCAACGTTGGTGTGGGTGACATTGGGGTGGTGGGTGGTCTTGGACAACGGCAGCCTCAATGGTCTGTGCTCATCAATGCTTCTCTTTAATGTTGGAATGAGGGGTGAGGATTGAGGGACTTTGCATTTGCCATGCCAAATCCCAAGGTTTGCTCACAGTATGGGTCCACCTACAAAGTAAGCCCCTGAGAAATAGGTGCATGAGTTGCCATCAAATCATCAAAGCCCAACAAATCACGGATGATTTTGATCCTGGCCCACGCATGGGCGTGAGCTATCAAGACCATGTAAGTGTTGCGAGTAGAGTGCACATTGACATTGATTATATCCGTTGCAAGGGCCTGAGGATATCGGCAGATATCCGTGGCATATGCCCGGGATACAGCAGCCACGGATATCTGCCAATATCCTGGGCATATGCCACAAATACCTTGGTGGTTGTTCGGCTACACAAGCAGCAAAACACTCATCAGTGATCAAAGACTGAAACGAGGTGAGTGCAAGGAAGTGTTTACATACACCATGTACCAATCCTTGTTCAAGTCAAAACTCTCCTTGTCCATCAACGGAAAGACAAGGAGCGGGTTGAAAAAGCCGCCGAGATTCTTTCACGTTGAGTCTAAGAAGGAAATTTGTAAGGAGACAAACAACTACTTCACCAAAGCACAGTAGGCACCAACTCCTCAGCCAAAATCAATTGAGCATGGTAGGTAGCAGAGCCATGCTAGTCGTCGAAAAAACTCGGAAAGTTGAGGTTGTGGTTGTTCTTGGAATTCTTGGGAGCGCAGCCTTGTGCTAACAATCCCCCCCCGACTGTAGACCCACCCAGACAACTACTCCAACAGGCAAACAAGCACCAACTCCTCAGCCAAAATCAATTGAACATGGTAGGGTCTGAAATAGGGTGCATGCACTGCATTCGTTGCATTAATGTCTACACACATGCTTTAGTATACACACACATGTGGAAATTTTCTGTGTATGATGCTTCACCTATTTCTCCCCATCCCTTTCGTGGTGTTGCCAAAAACTGTTAGTACCATTTTCTGATAGGAGCAGACTATGCACGGCACAAGCACCTGTTATGAGTTCGGGAGCTTAAAAAATGATCCCACAGGGGCATGCACACAGCTCAGCACCCTATCCCTCCCCCTGGCCCCCTAACTGCCCTCCCATACAGCAGCAGGGGTCATTTCTGACTGGGCCAGTGCACAAGTACAGGTGTTTGCACCGGGCTCAGTCCATTCCTAGGACACCAGGCGCACGCATACACACAGTTACTCCTACCCACGCGCTGCACCCACACACGCTGGGTCGTCCTGTGCATATATACACTTCATGTCGGCATGGCTCCACGGAACTCCTTACCTTCGTTAAACCATCTGTCTATGTCAGTGAAAGGGATGCAGTCCACCAGTTTCAGTTCCTGGAGGAACCCTTTCACTGAATTCTTCCACCAGTCTGGGGGATATCTGTGCCATCCTGCCCCCCACACCAGTGATCTCACATTCATCCTGAATCCTTCCAGATTTAATTTAATTACAACAATAGAGGAGGCTCTTGTGCAACAGTGAGGGGAAAGTGGACGCCAGGACTTGCTTGGCGTTGGGGGAGGACACAGGCAGCCACCTCTGCCATTCAAAGTCGTGTCTCAGTGGCTCCTGTAGGTTAGGAACAATACCTTTTCGTCTCAGGAATACGTCCTCACCTGGCACAAACTCGCACTCGCACAGCTGTGCAATGTCACCGTGGTTTTCCCATTTTAGGCCTATTTGGTACATAGCCTTTAGGAAGCATTCAAGGGCTTTGAAAAGCCTCGGCTTTATTGCCTCTGGCACATGAATCGCTGCCATGGGCACGTTATCCTTGAACCTCGCAAGCAACACACAAGGAATGGGTGTAGGCGTGTGATGGTTGGGGCAATAGATTTCGTGAATGACAAAATCAGCCAGCGTGAACTGACTGAAGAAATTCGTCAGGAGCCGCTTATCCCTCCTTGGGGAGAACCTCAGGATCGACTCAGTGCGTCCCAGCGCAGCCCCATCCCACGGTGTGGAGTATATAAACGGAATTTCCCACCCATCAATGTGCACCCAAGCCACGAGTTGCTCGCTGGGGGCCCAGAAACCTGAAGCTGGGCAGGTGTGGCCATGCAGAGGGGACTTGTCTGGCGCCTGCTGCCTGTCTCTGTGCGCCCAGATCCCACTAAAACGAACAAAGTCTCCCTGCCCACTCAGTGGGGTAAACTGCCCTGGCCCCGGTACAACGCACACTGCACCTACTGCTGTCGCGTCAAGCGCCTCTTGCCACTCCTGCTGAAAAGTTTCTGTCTGTTCTGAGAGAGACATGTGTTCACGCCACATTGCCCAGAGCTCAGATTTTGGTGCTGACAGGCAGCCACCAATGGGTACTCCTGAGCTTCCTTGTTCTAAGATTAGTGGCCCTAGTGTGAAAATGGTGTTCATGTACAACTCCCAGTTGACATATTGCAGTACAAAGGAGACAGGGACGTTCCAGAACATATCCTCAGAACCCTTACCCAGCCTGTCCAGGATTTTGTCTCCACCACGATGTATGGCAAAAAAAGACACAGGTCGTTTACGCTGTTCACCCAGGTGTTTGACAGCCCAATTGAAGGACTCCAACACCTGTACTTTGGGGATCTCCCAATACATATCCTGCATATCCTGCTCACATACATGGACCGCGGACGTGTGGGAGGATAACCTGATGCAGGCCTGAGAAAAGTCGCGGGTCCCAAGCATAAGTGGGAACCCCAGCGTCGTACACTCAAGGTACAGGGCCTTCACTAGAAGCTGGAGGCATCTCCCTATGACCCGGGCATACCTCTTCAATGGCACATTGCAGAAGGCAATAACTTCGCGCCATTTAATAAGGGGGTGCACACCTGTCTCAATTGACTTCCATTTCAGCATGGAAAAGAGCGTGGGGGCACACAGGGGTGGGGTCAGGTGTACAGTGACACCGTCAGGGTCAAGCAGGGTCGCAAAAAACTGCTCTGCTGAGCTCTCCAGGAGTAGGTCTGGGTGTCCCAGATTTAGCGAACATGCCTGTGCCAGGACCCCTTCTTGGCGTGCACGGCCAACAATCTCTTTGACAGCCAGCACCTTGGCCCTCTTCACTGATGAGCCCCAACCCCACACCTTAAATTTGGGCCCTAGGATCACATCAAGCAGGAGGTGTGTGTCCATCATTTTCCGGCACACGCCACTGAGGACATGCAGTCTCTTGTCGAAGACCCCACAAATGAACCCCGCACCGTGCACCTGCTTAGCCAGCCGCTGCACCGTGTCCCCAACTAGCCCTGGGTATTCCACAGCCAGCTGGGCAGAATCCGCAGCACACAGGTGGGAGACATCATCTATCAAGTCGTCCACCCTGACGCCAATCAAAGGTTCAGACGCATCTGGGTTGAGGGAAGAGAGGGGAAGCTTCATGGAATTAAGTCTGGTCCTGAGCTGAGACAACTGGGTGCCCACTTCGTCCTCCGTGGGGAGGCATGCAGTCCTGGCATGCCCTCCGCACACCTCCTGGGCATGGGCACCGAAAACAGTGTTCCACTGATGTGGGAACCTGAAGATTACATGCTCCACATCATTGGTCAGGCACTCATACCGCTGCATCCATGCAGGACAGAAACACGCTTTCTTATTCACACACGTGAGGACCAACTGTTTGACATGCTCCCAAACTGAGGGATGCACAGTCTCGATTTTCTGTCCACACACTTTATCCATGACAGACAGGGGGGTGGACGTCACAGGCCCAGGCATATTGGCAGACTGCAGGCAATTTCGTAGGATCGCTGGGGATACAGGGTGGGGTCCGTTTCTGAATATATCGCACACGCGCCTCGGCGCCCTCTTCACTGTAGACACTACCGACTTGCATAGGTCTTGCAGGTAGGCAGGCATGGGGGCACTGGAAAAATGCGCCTTCACTGTCTGCCTGATGGTTCGCTCTGTACTCGGACACAGAGTGGGGGTCCGCAGAACAACCCTTCGTGGCATCGTGAAACTACACTTCTTCTTCAAAACGCTCTGGAGGAGGCGGAACAATTTTTCATAGACTTTCGGTCTGACGTAGTGTTTGCACTCAACGGTCAGCTTAATCAAATCATTCAGGGAGGACTTCTGTCCTTTCTGCTGCAGAACATCATTTACAGTCACAGCTAGTGCCCTGCAGGTGGACGGTGTCAGCTTATGGTTAAAAACGTTCAACCATAATGCATCATTTAACGATCCTCGCGGCTGGATTTGGTTAGACGTGGGAGCAAACAAGGAGTCATAGAAGCGCTCCCTAGAATCAATATTGCTCGGTGTGGCTCGCTCAATAGGGAACATAATTCCAGACACAGGCCCTTTAGCCGCTAAAATACGTGCAAGCGATGGAGTCTTCCCAAACCCTGCATTGGCTCTCAAGATCCGGTGTCGTGTCCCTAGAAAGTGTCGAATCAACGACTTCGCCCTTTGTGCATGCTCGGCATAGCGCAGGATGGGCGCACGTGGTTTCTGACCACCGCACTGACCAACATAGGGGCACCAAGGCCCAAGTACGCAATAAATGATAGTGTCTGGATTATTCAGGTCCACGTCGGGAGGGAGTTTTGCCAAACGTGCAATCCTCCTTAGCCGAGAGTCCGGGCACGTAATGAGACAAACTGCCATTCGTTTGCAGGATGCAACAATCCCTTGCCAATCAATGGGGTTCGCTTCAAAACATCTCTTGCGAAGTTCACTCTCGCTGTCCCAAGTCGCCCAAAACTCACGCAGCTTCCGCCAGCGTGACTCTCTAGGGTTTGTGGGTGACTCGGCCGCTGGGGCCATCGGCACTGACGCCGAATCTGCCTCTGCGGGGTCAAAATCTGACAGCGGAGTGCACTGCGCGTCGTGATCCCATCGTCGGACATGATTTATAAAACTCGACACGGCGTCATCAAAGAATTGGGTATTGATCCCTGTGGAAAGGGGTCTTGTACCTCCTCTTATCAGCCAGCCCCCCATTTATAAGACCCACCCCTTTTTTGAGCCCCTCCTCGGCAAAGACAGCTATAAGACCCATTGGAGCTTACCCATGTCACGGCACGTGCCGCGGCACACTTTCCGATGCCCCCCCCCCCTTCCCCCCCCCCCTCCGTGTCATGGTGGCACGGCCGGCACAGGTGACATAGGTGACACAAGTGCCGACCACCCTCACACAACACGACACATCGGCGGCCCTGTGTGACACGACACACCCTATGTGGCGGCACCGTGGCACGGCACAGCCGGAAGCCCCCCCCCCTCCCCCCCGCCGTGGCTGGGTAAGCTCCACTTCAAAAAGACCTCTATATAAGACCCATGCACCCGGGAGAATTTTGCGGAGCACAAGGAAATGAAGCAAAATTGTCCTCAACCTCACCCCCAACCCAAAAAAATGACAAAAAACATTCATTGGATGCTTTGCATGATGGGATGGTGTCATGTGACTTGCCAAGTTGGCCTCAAATGCTTGCGAGACGAGAGTATCACACATTAATATACCACATGCCGCGGGGGCATCAAACATAATGGATGAATAAATATCGAGAGGCATCACATTAAGAGTGCCGCAACCCAAGACCGATGGTTCGCGACATTCTTCATACATGTATGCATCAATGTTTCAATTCATTATGTGAAAATGTGTGGTGACATAATGATGATGCCATTGCCCCCCAAAACAGTTTTTTTCGGTTTAAAATTTAAAAATGGATAAAAGTTGCGTCACCGAAACCGGCATTCTTTGGTGGCTGAGAAAACAGGGCACAGTGTGCTCCGTATCAAAGAAGTACTCCGCCCCCCCCCACTTTAGACCCACCCAGAACCCCCCATTTATAAGACCCACCTCTTTTTTGAGCCCCTCCTCGGCAAAGACAACTAGAGGACCCACTTCAAAAAGTCCTCTACATAAGACCCGGGAAAATTTTGCGGAGAACAAGGAAATGAAGCAAAATTGTCCTCAACCTCACCTTCTTTTTTTATAGACAACATGAAAAACAAGAACTTGAGCACCTGGGGGCAC